>JAECXO010000157.1:0-7500 GCA_018152825.1 Scaptomyza hsui | reverse complement strand
TGTGGGGCGGGACTTTATGGATGCATGTGGTTTGGGCATGAATACATCTGTCCTTGATGCGGTTGCGACAAATAATGAAAGGAAGAAGAGTAAATGTATCGAACAAGTATTAAGAAAAAACAATAATGTTAGGCAAGTGACGCGAAATGATAAGAAAGATGCTAGTGTTATGAAAAACGGTTTAGATAAAGATTTAGTTATGGATAGTGGGTTAGTTGAGGATACTGAAGTTATGAATCAGAGTTTAGAAAGAGATGTAGTTATGAGCAGCTTGTTAGGTGAGGATGCAGCTGACGTTGAAGAAAGTTTTAATAAAGAGCTGTTATGTATAAATGTTGTGGATGAAGGATTCGAATATAGTTGTGGGGAAAATGTGGACTGTCAAACAAGATTGAAGTTTGATAAAATGTTTGAGGAAGCGTATTTAAAAGCAGAAAGACCAAGTGAACCATTGATAAAATGTGAAATAAAAATATGTTTAGAAAACTCAAAGGCGTTTAGTTGTTCACCTAGGAGACTTTCTTATACCGAGAAAGAAAAATTACAACAATTATTAGATGAGTATCTAGTAGGAGGAATTATACGGCCCAGTGATTCTGAGTATGCTTCGCCTATTGTGTTGGTAAAAAAGAAAACTGGAGATTTACGATTATGTATTGATTACAGGAAATTGAATAAAATATTAATAAGGGATAACTATCCTTTACCGTTGATAGATGATTTGTTAGACAAACTGGTGAATAAGACTGTTTTTTCGAAACTTGATCTTAAGAATGGATATTTTCACGTTAGGGTAAATGAGGAATCTATTAAATACACATCATTTGTCACACCGTTGGGGCAATTTGAATTTAGAAGAATGCCAATGGGATTAAAAAATTCACCGGCAGTTTTCCAAAGATTTGTTAATAAAATATTCGCGGATTTGATAAGGGAGGATAAGGTTATAGTCTATATGGATGACATTATGGTGGCCAGTGCAGATATGAATGAACATTTAAATACATTGAAGGAAGTGTTTGTGAGATTAGTTCAAAATAGGTTAGAGCTACGGTTAGATAAGTGTGAATTTATGCAGGAGAGTATTAAGTATTTGGGATTTTTTATTACAAATGAGGGTATTATGGCAGATAATAAGGGTTTAGAAGCGGTAAAAAATTTTCCAATTCCGGACAAAACACAAACGGTGCAAAGGTTTTTAGGGTTGTGCTCGTATTTCAGAAGATTTATAAAAGATTTTTCAATCATAGCCAAACCACTGTATGACTTGTTGAAGAAAGATAAACAATTTGTATTTTCAGAAAAAGAATTAGAGTGTTTTAATATCATGAAAGAAAAGCTTATACAGGCACCGGTTATAGCGATTTATGACCACAGGGACGAGGTTGAATTACATTGCGATGCTAGTGCCATTGGGTTTGGTGCAGTATTAATGCAGAAGAAAAAGGATGGCAAGCTACATCCGATATTTTATTTTTCAAAGAGGACGACTGAAGCGGAAGCAAAATACCACAGTTTTGAGCTTGAAGCATTAGCAATCATATATGCATTACGCAGGTTTAGGATTTATTTACAGGGACGAAAATTTAAGATTATGACTGATTGCAATTCGTTAGCGCTCACGCTTAACAAAGTCGAGTTAAATCCCAGAATTGCTCGATGGGCACTAGAACTACAAGAATTTGAGTATGAGTTAGTTCATAGAGCAGGTGATAGAATGAAACACGTAGATGCTTTAAGTCGAAGCACCAACATTATGATAATTGAAACAAACAGTTTTGAGGATAATTTAGTCATTTGTCAATCAAAGGATCCAAAAATAAAGAATATTAAAAAAATGTTAGAAAAAAGAGAGCACAAGTTGTTCGAAATGAGGAATGGAATTGTGTATAGAAAGGCAAGTGATAATAGGCTACTGTTTTATGTACCGGAGGACATGGAAGGACACGTGATGTATAAATATCACAACGAGTTGGGGCATATGGGGAGAGATAAAATGATTGACAGTATTTCGAAGAGTTATTGGTTTGCTAATATGAAGGACAAAAGTACTAGTCACATTGAAAATTGTTTAAAGTGTGTGGCTTTTTCACCAAAGTCAGGAAAAAAAGAAGGATTTTTAAAAAGCATACCCAAAGGTGATAGGCCATTTGATTTAATACATATTGATCACTATGGACCAGTAGCGGCAGGTAGAGCAAATAAACATATTTTGGTTATAGTCGATGGGTTTACAAAGTTCGTTAGGTTGTATACAACAAAAACGACATCGACAAAGGAAGTAATAAAAGCATTGGAAGATTATTTTAGAGCTTACAGCAGGCCAAAATGTATAGTATCGGATAGAGGTAGTTGCTATACAGCAAATGAATTTGAGCAGTTTTTAGATCAGCTAAATATAAAACACATAAAGATAGCTACGGGATCTCCGCAAGCAAATGGACAAGTGGAGAGAATTAATAGAACGTTAGGACCTATGATAGCTAAGTTAACAGATGTGGAGAAAGGATGTCACTGGGATTCAACAATTCAGCAGGTGGAATATGCAATCAACAACACAATTCATCGAAGCATAAAGCAAAGTCCGAGTAAAATGTTGTTTGGTGCAGAGCAAAGAGGAGAAATTGTGGATGAATTAAAAGAAAGATTGGAAAAGGAAAATACACCAAGTGATAGTAGGAATTTAAAAGAAATTAGGAAGGTAGCAGTAGAGAATCAGAAAAGAGCTCAAGATGACAATAAAAAATATTATGACAAAAGTAAAAAGAAACCGAGTGAATATAAAGAGGGTGATTTTATTATGGTAAAGAATTTTGATAGTACAGTTGGAGTGTCGAGAAAGTTAATACCAAGGAGTAAAGGGCCTTATGTCATAGGCAAGGTTTTAAGGAATGACAGATTTTTAATAAAGGATGTTGAAGGGTTTCAAATTGGTCGCAATCCGTATCAGGGCGTTTGGAGTGCCCAGAACATTAGGCATTGGATAAAAAGGAATAAGTAAAACCCTGTAAATTAACATATTAAATCTGTGCAATATACCAATGTTTATATTAGTAAATTAACTTATTACTTTGTAAATAATAATAAGATATACTGTAAGTAAAAATTACTTTAGACAAACTGGGATCAGGAGATCCAATAGTCAGGATGGCCGAGTTGTAGTAGGAGGTATAAACATATGTTCTTATCGATACCTTGATCGATACAAAGCTGTTAAGTGCAACCATGCATTACACTTTAACATGAATATATGATCGATACATAGAAAGTGCAACTAAGCATTACGCAGCAAGAGAGTGATGAAGAATGAGATTAAGCTAAAAGGTATTCGGCAAGAAATAAATATATAACATTATAAAGAAATTAATAAAAAAGATAAAAATTATTATTAATTAATTATTATTATTAATTATTATTATTATAAAAATTAATAAAAAATATAAAAACCAAACGAACGTCATTATTATTATTATTATTATTATTATTATTATTATTATTATTATTATTATTATTATTATTATTATTATTATTATTATTATTATTATTATTATTATTATTATTATTATTATTATTATTATTATTATTATTATTATTATTATTATTATTATTATTATTATTATTATTATTATTATTATTATTATTATTATTATTATTATTATTATTATTATTATTATTATTATTATTATTATTATTATTATTATTATTATTATTATTATTATTATTATTATTATTATTATTATTATTATTATTATTATCGTTATTATTATTATTATTATTATTATTATTATTATTATTATTATTATTATTATTATTATTATTATTATTATTATTATTATTATTATTATTATTATTATTATTATTATTATTATTATTATTATTATTATTATTATTATTATTATTATTATTATTATTATTATTATTATTATTATTATTATTATTATTGTTATTATTATTATTATTATTATTATTATTATTATTATTATTATTATTATTATTATTATTATTATTATTATTATTATTATTATTATTATTATTATTATTATTATTATTATTATTATTATTATTATTATTATTATTATTATTATTATTATTATTATTATTATTATTATTATTATTATTATTATTATTATTATTATTATTATTATTATTATTATTATTATTATTATTATTATTATTATTATTATTATTATTATTATTATTATTATTATTATTATTATTATTATTATTATTATTATTATTTTATTATTATTATTATTATTATTATTATTATTATTATTATTATTATTATTATTATTATTATTATTATTATTATTATTATTATTATTATTATTATTATTATTATTATTATTATTATTATTATTATTATTATTATTATTATTATTATTATTATTATTATTATTATTATTATTATTATTATTATTATTATTATTATTATTATTATTATTATTATTATTATTATTATTATTATTATTATTATTATTATTATTATTATTATTATTATTATTATTATTATTATTATTATTATTATTATTATTATTATTATTATTATTATTATTATTATTATTATTATTATTATTATTATTATTATTATTATTATTATTATTATTATTATTATTATTATTATTATTATTATTATTATTATTATTATTATTATTATTATTATTATTATTATTATTATTATTATTATTATTATTATTATTATTATTATTATTATTATTATTATTATTATTATTATTATTATTATTATTATTATTATTATTATTATTATTATTATTATTATTATTATTATTATTATTATTATTATTATTATTATTATTATTATTATTATTATTATTATTATTATTATTATTATTATTATTATTATTATTATTATTATTATTATTATTATTATTATTATTATTATTATTATTATTATTATTATTATTATTATTATTATTATTATTATTATTATTATTATTATTATTATTATTATTATTATTATTATTATTATTATTATTATTATTATTATTATTATTATTATTATTATTATTATTATTATTATTATTATTATTATTATTATTATTATTATTATTATTATTATTATTATTATTATTATTATTATTATTATTATTATTATTATTATTATTATTATTATTATTATTATTATTATTATTATTATTATTATTATTATTATTATTATTATTATTATTATTATTATTATTATTATTATTATTATTATTATTATTATTATTATTATTATTATTATTATTATTATTATTATTATTATTATTATTATTATTATTATTATTATTATTATTATTATTATTATTATTATTTATTATTATTATTATTATTATTATTATTATTATTATTATTATTATTATTATTATTATTATTATTATTATTATTATTATTATTATTATTATTATTATTATTATTATTATTATTATTATTATTATTATTATTATTATTATTATTATTATTATTATTATTATTATTATTATTATTATTATTATTATTATTATTATTATTATTATTATTATTATTATTATTATTATTATTATTATTATTATTATTATTATTATTATTATTATTATTATTATTATTATTATTATTATTATTATTATTATTATTATTATTATTATTATTATTATTATTATTATTATTATTATTATTATTATTATTATTATTATTATTATTATTATTATTATTATTATTATTATTATTATTATTATTTATTATTATTATTATTATTATTATTATTATTATTATTATTATTATTATTATTATTATTATTATTATTATTATTATTATTATTATTATTATTATTATTATTATTATTATTATTATTATTATTATTATTATTATTATTATTATTATTATTATTATTATTATTATTATTATTATTATTATTATTATTATTATTATTATTATTATTATTATTATTATTATTATTATTATTATTATTATTATTATTATTATTATTATTATTATTATTATTATTATTATTATTATTATTATTATTATTATTATTATTATTATTATTATTATTATTATTATTATTATTATTATTATTATTATTATTATTATTATTATTATTATTATTATTATTATTATTATTATTATTATTATTATTATTATTATTATTATTATTATTATTATTATTATTATTATTATTATTATTATTATTATTATTATTATTATTATTATTATTATTATTATTTATTATTATTATTATTATTATTATTATTATTATTATTATTATTATTATTATTATTATTATTATTATTATTATTATTATTATTATTATTATTATTATTATTATTATTATTATTATTATTATTATTATTATTATTTATTATTATTATTATTATTATTATTATTATTATTATTATTATTATTATTATTATTATTATTATTATTATTATTATTATTATTATTATTATTATTATTATTATTATTATTATTATTATTATTATTATTATTATTATTATTATTATTATTATTATTATTATTATTATTATTATTATTATTATTATTATTATTATTATTATTATTATTATTATTATTATTATTATTATTATTATTATTATTATTATTATTATTATTATTATTATTATTATTATTATTATTATTATTATTATTATTATTATTATTATTATTATTATTATTATTATTATTATTATTATTATTATTATTATTATTATTATTATTATTATTATTATTATTATTATTATTATTATTATTATTATTATTATTATTATTATTATTATTATTATTATTATTATTATTATTATTATTATTATTATTATTATTATTATTATTATTATTATTATTATTATTATTATTATTATTATTATTATTATTATTATTATTATTATTATTATTATTATTATTATTATTATTATTATTATTATTATTATTATTATTATTATTATTATTATTATTATTATTATTATTATTATTATTATTATTATTATTATTATTATTATTATTATTATTATTATTATTATTATTATTATTATTATTATTATTATTATTATTATTATTATTATTATTATTATTATTATTATTATTATTATTATTATTATTATTATTATTATTATTATTATTATTATTATTATTATTATTATTATTATTATTATCGTTATTATTATTATTATTATTATTATTATTATTATTATTATTATTATTATTATTATTATTATTATTATTATTATTATTATTATTATTATTATTATTATTATTATTATTATTATTATTATTATTATTATTATTATTATTATTATTATTATTATTATTATTATTATTATTATTATTATTATTATTATTATTATTATTATTATTATTATTATTATTATTATTATTATTATTATTATTATTATTATTATTATTATTATTATTATTATTATTATTATTATTATTATTATTATTATTATTATTATTATTATTATTATTATTATTATTATTATTATTATTATTATTATTATTGATATATTATTATTATTATTATTATTTATT